>QANZ01027320.1:19231-33500 GCA_003254925.1 Chamaecrista fasciculata | reverse complement strand
TTTTTTGGGGTCAATATGTAATTTTTGTAAAATTTATTATGGTTAAAATTACAAAATAGCTCCAAAGGGTACCAAAGTGTTAATGGAGAATACCACAGGGTACCAAAGTGTCAAGTTTCAAACCACAGGGTACCAAAGTGAAATAGGGTCAAACCACAGGCTACCAAAGTGTAATTTACCCTATAAATATATACATGTAATTAGAGAATTCTCAATTAGACTAGCTATAAAGAGTTGATTAGGGATCAAATAGTAACTTGCCGGGGTGGATATATAAGATAAACAAGTAATAGACAAGGTAAAATAGACGAATGTATTAAGAAACTTAAAATAAATGAATAGATAATTAATATGCGTCACTAATTTGTTTGTGTGTTTGTCTTTGAAACATAATTCATTAAAGCAAGGCAAAGCCAAGTATAACACAAACGAAAACAAAGTAAAAATAGTCAATCTCTCCTTAGCATAAACAACAACACTAAACAGGATATCAACTGACGAAGGTGGGGGGTTTACAACTCATCTAAGAGGACACATCCTCATTTTAGACAAATTAGTAAGATAATCAACTGTCAAGTTAATAGATCTAGAGATCCAACTAAAGCTACAACCATCTAAAAAGCAGGAAACATAAATAAAGTCATCTAAAAGAGACAAACACCTCCAAACAAGAAGGCAGACAACCCCAATGGTTGTTCTAAAAAAAGATATAAACAGACTTAAAGCAACAATAATAAGATAATAAAACGAAACGACGCAATGAAAGAGCACCCAAAATTCAGGACCAAACCAGGAAACCGTTGTGGAAGCCATAAGCCATCGTGGAATGCCTATAGTCCAGATTCGCCGCCACAGAACGCTGTCATGGCAGTCCTGATCCAAAACATCATCGCCACAAAACTCTATAACCAGAGAGAGGGCCACTGCCGTTGAGACAGCGACGACCTAAAGTTTTAATGAGAAAAACTCTCACAACAGAGAGGTTTTCTCTCATGAAGGAGAAGTTTTAGACCGACTTAATTTTTGAGGGTTTAGGGCCAGCTTTTGTGTGTTTGTCTGTGCGTGAGGGGAAGGAGATATATAGAAATGAGCAAATTAAGAGAAATAATGAAGTAAATGGGCTATATGGGTTACTGAATAATCAATCCTATGATTATATAAGATAGTTAGGTAGGAAAATTATTTATAGGAAGTTGAACAGGATTTTCGATCGAAAATAATCAAATAGAATTGTCATAATCACGTTTAACCATTAAAAATCTTCGAGTCAATTAAATGACTAAAATTCTAGTTTAGTTCCTCATATATTAATATTTAATCAATTTAGCTGCCCCTCCATAAGTTTTCTCAATTTAGTCCCTCAAATTGTCTTGTTATTAATATTTTGTCCTTCTATTTAAATTATTGTATTGTAACATGATCGAATTATTTGTATTAAAATAACGATTCATAACTATTTATAACTATTTATTATTATTATTATTATTATTATTATTATTATTATAATTATTATTATTATTATTATTATTATAAATCTGATATATTATATATATTTATTTATATTTAAATTAAGTAATAATTACTATTTGTTATATCATTAATCATGTTCAATCATCAATTTGAACATTAAATTGTAAACTGAATATTATTTTTCAATTTGTTGAACGATTCTAACAACATTTTTTTTTTGGCTTGAATATTAATTCATTCAAAAGCAAGGCAAAGTCAATCACAGTACAAACAAAAACAAAATAAAATAAGCAGTATCACTAGACATGATATCAACTAACGAAGGTGGGGGTTTGCAACCCATCTAAGAGGACCCATCCTCGTGTAAGACAATTTTTTTTTGGCCTGATCGTGTAAGACAAATTGGCAAGACAATCAGCTGCCAAATTAACAGATCTAGGGATCCAACTAAAGTTAAAACCAATAAACTCAAAGCAACAAAAATTAATTGATAAAACGCTGCCTTGGAAGCCGCCATGGAAGCAAAGAGACGATGTCGTCGACATACTTGACCCAGAACAAAACTCCACCAAACACCCAAAAACCATAATCAAACCAGGAAGCCGTTGTGGAATGACTAGTCCGTAGTCGTCGTCGCAGAGAAAGCCAGACCAGATTGACGTCGTAGGATCTCTGATCCAAAACGCTATCGCCACAAAAATCTTGAAATAAAGTAACACTCATAAAGAGAGGAGGAATCCTCACGGGGGAAGGATTTTTAACTCTAGATAAACAAAGAAGGGTCACTGTCACTAAGACAGCGACGACCCAAGGGAGCTTCGCACAAAAGAAAGAGTGCAAAAAAAGAAGAAGAGGCATCTCGACCTAATAATTTGGGTGTAACTATCAACATTATTTCAAAAGAAATGGGGTTTTAATTAAGGAAAAGCTTCGATAATTGACCTGAAACCAAATAAAGGAGTAATTTTGTAGTGTTTGAAACCAGCAGCCCGAAGAAGCATGTCCCATTGTTGAACATTTCTCTCTTTTCCATTGATGGCTAACATCAAGATGTGAAAAAGGAGGTTCACTTCAGTCATTTTATGCTCATCCATCTTTTCATTAATCACTGCATCTATGATAATAACCTTCCCTTTCCCATTATTACTACTACTTGAAACAGCGTCCTTACATTTCTCTAGTATCTTTATGCAGGTTTCATCGTCCCAATCATGTAAAATCCACTACACAACACAATAACGCAAGAGAACACATTATAACATACGAAAAGAGTATTCTTATTCAACGAAAAACGACATTATATTGCAATATATAATATATGTATCTTAAAAGAAAGAAAAAAAACTCATGTATTGTAATAATCATTGAAATTAAAAATATACACATTGATCTTTTAAAACATTAAAATTTCACGTATTATATATTCTTCTTTGTCTCATTTTGCCATATTTAATTATTTGTCTAACATAAGTATAATTTACGAGCTAATTTTTTTTAAAAAAAAAACATTAAATTTTAATGACTTGTATATCTATATACATGCATTGACAAACTTAGAAATACTGTGTATAAAAACTTATTTTATAAGTTAAACGAATATAGCAAAATGGTACAAATTTAAAAACATATTTATATATTTAGTTTCTCACAAACATATATATCTTCCTCCAGCCATCAACTCCTGTTGGTTTACAAGACAGTTCTATTTAACGTGTATTTATTTCATAATTTTCAAAAAATGAGTTATCAACTTCTTGTTTATCTTTCAACCACATAATTATGACCCCCTACTCTTATTTATTTCCAACAAGTGATCATCAATTGCCAAATACTTCACTATAAGTAATATATAAAACAAATTAATAATTTGGTTCCAGAAAGATCACATTGAGTTAACAGCTCGATCAGTTCATGAAAAATTAAAATACATATATAGTTTAATTATTTCCTGAAATAACTAAAAGGTGTATTAGTTCGTTAGTTCTCAAAAGAACTAAGCATTGCATTCTTTAATCTATGAAAATATATGATGATTAATTAATATGTAAATTGTTTGGTTCTTCGGATATTAAATTATATGTTTCAATCTTTCGAGAACTAAGTTGTTAATTTAGTGATCTCTCAAGGAAGAATGAGTTAAAGGAAATTATTCAAGAAAGGTATAAATTAAATTAAAATAGGCAGTTTTGGTAGGGTGAACTTGGAGTTTGGAGGCTAATTCAGGAATAGTAATGGGTATTCCATGATTGTGAATTATGTTTGGAATGTTTAAGTCAATGGCACATTTAAGAACCATGCCATTTAGATACCCAAAAAGGTGTTTGTACAAGTGAGCTTGACCTTCAAACAACTCCTCACTACTTGATAATGGCTTGCAATTGCTTTCCTCAATTGAACCCATGATACACACACTACTATACACTGTATGTGCAAGTGTTAATATTATTGCCTGATGAGTTTTGTGCTTTTTTTTTTTTTGGTAAGAGAGTTTTGTGCTTTTCCTTGTGCCATATGCTAGCTATTTATAGGGACTAGAGTGAGCTTAATTAGAGTTGTTTATCCTTCAAAATCCAACCTACATATCTTTCGTGCTTTATTTAGAGTTATTTATCTTCTTTTTTTCCTTTTTTGTCTCTTTCCACAATTCACCAACCCCAAAAAAAAATTGTATTAATTAAAACACGTTTTTTTAATTAAAACTTAGAAAGAAATAATAATGATATCTTTTTTCCTTATCTAAAAATTTAAAAATAAAAAAAATATAATCTTCTGTTATATATGTATATATTGTTCAGTTTTTCTTTTCCGGTCATACCTGGTTGTTTTATTTGACCTAAACATGAGGTCAAATAAACAATCCTAAACGAGTAACTATGTTTAGCTAGCTAATAGATTATGGAGATCGACGAAAGAAATGGAAAGAAAGAAAGAGAAATAATAATGATATCTTTTTACTTATTTAAAAGGTTAAGAATTGTAAAAAAAAAAAATTATAATCTTCTAAAATCCTCTTTGTCAAACATATCTTAAAGGTAAAAGTCTTATTTTAGTCCCTCATGTTTGCTCAAAATTCTGTTTTTGGTCCCTCAAGTTTTTTTCATTCCGTTTTGGTCCCTCATATTTGCTCAATGTTCCATTTTCGAATCTCGCGTTGTGTATGCAGCAATCAATTGGTCAGCGGCAAACCCTTAAATGGAGCACAGATCCGCAGAGGATTAGTCCTTGGCCTGTCGGGCTGGGGATACCTTGGGAAACAAAAAAAATAAGACAAATCCATTTCCTATATTATATCCAAAATAAATCTAAAATAATCTGCAATAACATGTGTTTTCTTTCTTTTTTTTTTCAAAAAAAAATTGCGGATAGGCAAATATGGACATAAGCCCTTACCAAAAAAAAAAGAACATAAGCTTTTTCATTTTATTATTTTTTTTTAGAGTCAAAGGTAAAATCCATTTTAAAGAAATTAATTGGTGTTTAAAATATCAATTAATGGAGGGGTTAGTATAAGATGTAAAGTTTAATTCTTAACCTGAGATGTAATTGCTGATGTGGCATAATTATAGTCATTGATGTAATTTAATAATAAAAAAAAAAAAAAATTTAACCAATCAAAACTGTGTATGGAGTCACATTATGAGTTACATACAACTAACTCTTCCACGTGTCATTATCTTATTAGCTCATGACCCATTGCATCCCATGTCAATAATCAAACTTTGCATCATAAACTAACCATTAATGGAGATACATTATGAACAAATATAGATAATTAATGAGTCAAACCACGTGTTTTTTAAATTGTATTAATTAACACACGTTTTTTTAACTAAAACATAGAAATTTTTAATAACTTAATGAATATTTAAACTTCAGCAATATTTGCATGCTATTTAATTATTATATTTTTTTTTTAAAATCAATTGCATGCTAATTAATTGAAGGTTTTGATCCTTAAACTATAAAGTCGATTTTATTTTGGTTATAAAATTATTTTTTTTTCATTTTTAATCCTCAAATTTTATATTTGTTCCATTTTTGTCCCAAAGGATTTTGTCTAGTTTTTGTCGTTATTTTTAACTTAGACAGTTGAAATGAATATCTCTCATATGTGTCATAATAAGTGAATTGGTATAAAGAGAAAAAGAAACATTTTCATTATTTGAGAGAAAAATCAATCACAAATTTATCTTCAATTTGTGACTATAAGAAGAAATATTTTTCTTTCTCTCGATGCCAACTCATATATCATGACACATACAAGAGAAAAATTGGTCATTTCAACCGTCTAAATTAAAAATAACAGAAAAAATTAACAGAATATCAATGAAACAAATATGAAAATTTCAGGACTAAAATAAAAAAAAAATTTTAGGACTAGAATGAAATTGACCTCATAATTTAAGGAACAAAACAACTATTTGACCTTTAATTAATTAGTTTGGCATGGTCTGTTATTTATTTATATACAAGTAAATGAATAAATAAAGGGTTAAGCCAACAAATACCTTTAGGGACTTATTAAGGAATAAGGAGTATTGTTACTTATTAAGGAATAAGGAGTATTGTTGCACTTTGAAAATATTGAAAATCTAAATATAAATTTTAAAAATAATACAGCTTATTGTCCCATTAACTTTCTAAGACTAAAATACCCTTTATCTATATCTTTCTCATATTTATTTGTATTATATATATATATAGAAAAATAGATATAAGTTAGAAAAATATTAAAAATCATGGGAAGGTTAAAAATAAGGTTATACTATATATATATATATACACATATAATATAACTAAAAAAATGAAGTGATTCAAAAACTATTAATAAAATATAGAGAAGTATAATAAAGATATAAATAAAGATATAATAAAGGATAATTTAGTCTTAAAAAAAATAAGAAATATGGAGTTATTATTAATCAACAAATTAAAAACAATTTTCTATTTCCAATGTGCAATTTAATAAGTTGGCCAAAAAATAAGTTAATACTCCTTAACAAGTACTCTAATTACACTTATTAGCTTAACCCATAAATAAAAGACCACGCCAAAAGCTACTTTATTAAAAAAATGGTAAATTATTCCAAAAAAAATGGTAAATTACACTTTGGTACCTTGTGGTTTGGTTATATTTCACTTTGGTACCCTGTGGTTTTAAAAGTGACACTTTGATACCCTGTGGTATTCTATGTTAACACTTTGGTACCATTTTGGAGCTATTTTGTAATTTTAACCATAACAATTTTTGCAAAAATTACATATTGACCCCCAATATTTTCATGAAATTACAAACAGGTCCCTGGATACATATTATCTAGGGACTAAAAATGAAAACTAAAAAAAAATTGGGACTGTTTTATAATTCTATCTTCTGTCCTATATTTTTCAAAAATTATGGTTTGACCACCTAAAAAAAATTCAAAAAGAGAGTTAATGCTCATGTGATTTTTTTTCAAACAAAAATGAGAATAAGGATAGTGTTGTCATACAAACAAAAAAATTCAAGAGCATTTATTATTCCTTTACAAGTCCCTAAGGGTACTTGTTAGCTTAACCCATATCAAGCTGCCCCTATTTTTAATTTTACAACCCTAGCCACTTTTCTGCTTTTCTCTCTTGCTCTTGCTTGTCTCTTTGCCGTTCAGCTATTGGGGCTGCCGCTGTATCAGCGGCGGTGGCCCTATTTTTTTTTCTTGGCAGTTTTGAAAATCCCTCCCTCATGAAGATCTCTCTCTCTTTATAAGAGTGTTACTTTGTTTCTAGGATTTGGTTATGGTGTTTGGGTGCTCACTCCCTCTCTATTTTAGATAGCTTTATCTATGTTTTCAATTCTTTAGATGATTGTAGCTTTAGTTGGATCCCTAAATCCGCTAACTTGGCAGCTGTTTGTCTTGCCAATTTGTCCCTTCATTAGTTGATATCATGTCTAGTGTTGTTGTTTATGCTAGGGAGGGGTTGACTAATTTTGCTTTGTTTTCGTTTGTACTGTGCTTGGCTTTGCTTTACTTTTGAATGAAATCGCCGAGAAACTCAAGAACTCATTCAAAAACCCCAATTCTCACCGAAATCTTACTCAAATGCTTTAAGAAAGAATTTTCGAAAATCCAAACTTTCTTAAAGTTGAGGGACCAAAACAGAATTTTGAGTAAACCTGAGGGACCAAAATAGGACTTTGGCCTTTTTAATTTTTTTTTTGTCTTCTTCTTTATTTTGGATAATCTCTACCTGATGCTAATGAGTAATGACGTCTTTTTGGTCCTCGATCATTGTTCTCTCTTTGATCTCATTTTTGCCAATACTTTCGTCCTCTTATTCTTGCAATACTCTGTCTCCACCACTGCCACCTCCATCCATTCACTTACACATTCACACACTCCATTGAGCAGCAGAAGACGATACACAGCACAGATAAAGAGAAAGCAGAAAATTCCCTCAAGGACGCAGCAATGTAGAAGCGGCGGGAAAAAAACCAGAGTGGAAGGAAGAGACTATCGGCTTGTGAAGTTGCTCTTAAACAAGGTATGAGTGCATCCTTTTTTATCTCAAATGTAAATAAAGAATCATTCTTGCTGCTGTATACTTGTATATTGGATTGGTTTTGTTCGATTTCTATTTCCTTGTGTGTGGGATTTTGGAACTAGAATCTAGCAACATCATCACAAGGTGTTGCCCATGAACTGTTTGATAAAATGCCCAAATGAGATAAACTGTCTGATAAAAAGAGATAGTTCTAAATAATAATAATTTTCATTCTAGGGCCACTATGAGAATGAAAAATGTGAATAAATGTGAGAATCCCACGACATCCTGAAAACCCAATAGTAGAAACATGAGAGAAACTTTTTTCATTGCACCTAGGACTTCTCATAACTAATGAATACAATATACCGACAGATTTTCCCTTTTATTTTTTTTTTAATGTTGTGTCTGGTTTAAGTAATTACCACTAAAAAGTACTCTATTCACTTAAATTATTTCATCCAAAAACAACATGAACTTGCTATATATGGCAACTCTATCTTCCTTGTATGTTTGTTATACT
Organism: Chamaecrista fasciculata; assembly: GCA_003254925.1. Taxonomy (NCBI): domain Eukaryota; kingdom Viridiplantae; phylum Streptophyta; class Magnoliopsida; order Fabales; family Fabaceae; genus Chamaecrista; species Chamaecrista fasciculata. The sequence goes on along the minus strand of QANZ01027320.1, from coordinate 24,985 downwards.
CAAACTATTATAAGACAGTACATCGTTTTCTAAGGGGGAAATAGAACTCGACAAACTCTGCCATTGGATGAATGCTGGTTGCTTTGGACGAGGAAGACTCTGTATTTCACTACTCAACATCGAAATCACAGTGCTCATACTGGGCCTTTCTCTAGCAAGCTCCTGCACACACAAAAGTCCTATGTGTATGCACCTCAAAATATCCTTCTTTAAGCTTGGATCAAATATTCTAGGATCGATTAATGATAAAATATTCTCTTCATTCCATAGTTTCCAAGCCTATATTAAAATGAAAAGGAAAAAGTCATGAGTATAGATCATTAAAGGATTGAAGCTAAAACTTGCATCAGCAACAAATAATAGAAACTAGGTCAATAAATTAAGATGTAGAGACTTACAATTCCTAAAAGGCTAAGAGAGTGCTCATCATCAAAAAAGCTAGAGTTTTTTCTTCCACTGACAATCTCTAGTAGTAAAACTCCAAAGCTGAAAACGTCTGATTTCTCAGAAAATAGTCCTCCCATTACATATTCTGGTGACATATATCCACTGCATAATTGAATAAAAAGAATAAGTTCTTGGAGCTCTTAGTATCTTAGTGTTATCTTAGAGGAGAATGAATATTTACTATGTGCCGACAATTCTTCTAGTGTTAGCTTGATCTTCCCTTTGTCCAAAAATTCGAGCCATACCAAAATCTGAGATTTTTGGAATCATATTCTCATCTAACAAGATATTACTTGCTTTGAGATCTCTATGTATAATTTTTAATCTAGAATCTCGATGAAGATAAAGAATCCCTCGAGCCACTCCTTCAATTATGTCAAAGCACTTATGCCAGTCTAGGTGTTGATGCTCTGAAGGATCTACACAAGCAAAAGAATATATTATATTTGCTTTGAACAAAACACAACAAATTTCAAAAGTTTGACAAGTTTATGAAACTAAGAAATTTAAAGTATTTTTTTTAAATGAATTTTGATGATTTATATTGAATGGAGAGGAACCTAAAATTGTCAATTGGAGATATATGACATAGGTAGAGTAAAGAAAGGATAGGAAGAAAACCAACCAAAAATATATGCATCCAAACTTTTATTTGGCAGGTACTCATAGATCAACATCTTTTCTTCTTGTTCAATACAACAGCCTAGCAGTCTTACAAGATTGCGGTGTTGAAGCTTTGAAATAACTATAACCTCATTCATAAATTCCTCTTGCCCTTGTCCAGATATTCTTGAAAGTCTCTTAACTGCTATATCTTGTCCATCTTGTAGTTTTCCCTTAAACAATTAGAAAGAAAAAATATTAAATACAATGGATTTTATTTAGATTTATTGAGCTTTCATGAATAAATATACCTTATAAACTGTCCCAAAACCTCCTTGCCCAAGTTTATTAGACACGTGAAAGTTGTTTGTTGCCTTTGCAACCTTTTGAAAATCATATGCTAATAGCTCTTGAAGTTTAACATTTGATAGTTCTCCCATTATGCAGTCACTTGTTTTTATCTGCTGATGCTTCACCTCTGTTAATTAACAACGCATTCAATCAGTGACTGAAAATCATGGAAATTCACCCTATGAAAATTTTAATAAGGCAAAGCGCCAAACATTCTATATATATCAAAGTTTCATTTCTAATTGCCTTCAAGTATAAAGCATTAGTGGATAGACAAAGTTTTAATGCCCATAAGATTTATAATATCATATAAAAGACTGCATTGGAAATTATTGAGTTGATTTAAAATGACAAGGTACCTGAGTGCTTGGCTATCCATTTCCATATAAAGTATGCACTGGTGACAATGATGATGCTTCCTATCACTACAGGAATAACAATGATGATAGTAACATCTCCTTTGTTTTCTATAATGAGAAAAAACAATTAAAATTAAAAGAAATCTCGATCGAAAACCAGAAATATGATTATTTTAAGAAATACATCGTGTTCTAAAAGCACATACCAAGATCTGAATAGGCTACTCGGATAAATAGATTGAGTCCTCCTTCTGAGAACTGTTGTATATCAATCAGATTCCTACTCCAATACATACAACCTATGTCTGAATCATATGAATATGCTGAACAAGAGCAATTTTCCAAGCACTTGCTTTTGCATTGGTCTTCAGAAAAAGTTGACAAATCTGCAAAATCTGGCACTTTAACATTCTGCATTTTCCAAAACCCATCTTCTTTTCCATTAGCACTACCATTCCCCACTCTCTCACACTGCAGAGCTGTTCTTCTTACACAACCATTTATCCAGTTTTGTGTATTCCATTCTTCTCTATTTCTTGCTTCAAACCCTCTCAAACACTTACATATTGGTGAAGTATCTGAATTGCAAACTCCAAATGCCCCACATATTCCATAAACATGACAACTTGAATTCTGTGAAATAGATAGTTCTTTCCACTCCTTCTTAGCTTCATCCCAATTCTTACGCAACAAATTTCCTTTGGAATTCAACATACCTAAACCTCTTGAGATATCTGCCACAGTGTCAGAAAAATAAATAGTTCCGTCCCCCTCATATACTATAATTCTGCCATCACCGTACGTTGAATACTTCCAGGGTGTGCCCGCGAAGAATTGACCATTCCAAGGGCCACTGCGCCAATATGGGTGAGTTCCATTCCATATGAATAATTCAGGAATAGTTAGTCGTTCAAGACTCATATAGAAATTCCCAATGGATGGATCAGATGGACTTTTCCATGATGTAAACTTCATTCTCTCACCTGTTCTTTTGTTGCTGGAAATTTTCATTCTAGGCAAGTATGTATCCGAAGGATGCTCAAAACTTTGCCATATGATGTTTCCTGTGTAATTATCTAGCAGGACAAGGTTTCCATAGTCTAAAAGCTGGCAAGTAGTTGTATTAGCTATGATACTTGAGACGTTTGATGACCAAATGATTTGCCTCTGTCCATTCAACACCACAAGATTTCCATCTTTTGATATGGTAACGACCCCAGAAGAATCGCTCAGTGGCTGGTTTCTATTAGCTACCCATACAACAGTAGATTTGGTGATGTACCAGATTCCAACATAGCGGTTTGTAGAATTTGGAGGGTTGAAGAATCCCAAAGTGAACAAACTTCCATTGGAGCTAACAGTTTCTGGATCCTTGATGATTTGAGATGATGTGATGGTGTTTGTTGCTGAGCCTAATTCAAAAGAGTAGCTGCAGAATATGAAGAAAACGAAGAAGCAGGCTATTCTGCAGGAGATGAATCCCATTGCTCTGATTTAAGATTGTTGATGCCAATGCAATGAATGTTTGTGCCTCATTTGTTGAGACTTTTTATTCAGGAGTGCAGTTTTTTCCAGGTTTGCTTTTATCATCATGTCAATCAAAATGATATTTCTTTCAAGATAAATGAAGAAATAAAAAAGGCCATATATTCAACTTTGCCATGTAATGTTGATGACTTAATTATGTTATTGTTTACTAAATAGTAAATACTAGGCCAAAGTATACTTTTGGTCCCATATCTTTTGCTCAGATCTCAATTTAGTCCCATATCATTTTCCTTTATTAGTCCTTATTCAGATACTGTTGAAAGCCTCTTGTGTCCTTGCCACCTTAAAAGATAATACAAAAAACGACAATTATACACAACAGTTTCTTCATTAATTAACCTTTCGTGATAAATTTGCTTTGTAAACTAGCCCAAAGCATAAATCAAATAATACAAATTAGTCAAAAAAAATTCTAAAACAGATTATAAGATGAACAGAGACAAAATTTAGGTAACAAACCTAAAAAAAATTAAAATTCAGATCTCTTTATTGTATGATCTTGTACTATTTTTTGATGAATCTCTTCTGACAAAAAAAAAAAAAGGTTATTTGTTGATTTTGCAACCTTTTTCAAAATCATATGCCAAAAGATATTGGAATTTAACTTTTGATAGTTTTCCAATAATGGTGTCTCTTGTTTAGTTTTTTTTCTGTAACTATGCTTCACCTCTGTTAATTAACAAGGCAGTGAATCAATGATTGAAAGACATGATTCACATGAAAATGCTTCTTAAGAAAATTGAATAACACAAAGCACTAAACATTCTACACATATCAAAGTTGCATTTGTAAATTCCTTCAAGTAGAAAGAATAGTGGAGATTTAAATGGTAAATGCCCATAACATAACATCACAAAAATGACTGCATTTGAAATTATTGAGTTGATTTATACCTAAGGCCATATATTCAACCGTGCCATTTAATGTTGATGACTTAACTAAACAGACTTAAGCGAAGACTTGGACTATTTTGGTTGGTATTTATGACCATTAGGCATTAAGCCACCATGTGTCCAAGCTACGAAGAATTTGACCTATTAAAATGGTAATTTCTTTATCTTGTTTTCCGAAAGTTTTATGAAACATATATATATTTTTATTTTCATATATGCAACTGCTAAGAGTGATATGAGAAACTCAGTTTTTTTTTTTTTTTTCCACTTTTTTTATAATCAATTTTAAATATATTTGATAATTAAAAAAAATTCACACACTGCGACGAGTTAATAAAAAGTAGCAAGTTTGTTCCGTAGGCTTTCGTGAATGGGGCTCATGGCTTTCGAAGTCGAAATCACCGCTCTGAAAATGGTGTGTTTTAACTTTTAACCCTTCAACTGAAGAAAAAAAAGGAAACCTACTATTTGGTCCCTCATTTTTCACAATTTCAATGATTTGGTCCTTGTATTATTGAAATACACTAGTTGGTCCCTCAATAATTACAAAAGTCGACTAATTAGTCCCTATAGCCTCTCCGTTACTTATATCGATGACCTGGCCGTTAAGTGCATAAAATGTCACATATTAAAGCTACATGTGCAATTATCTAGTCCTTCCGTTTTAAAAATCAACTATTTAGCCCATTTTTCCCTAATTTTTACATTCTCTTCTAAGGTTCAGTTTGGTTTATTTCTTAGGTTTGTTAGTTCAATTCAGTTTGGTGTAGGTGATTAGGATGTCAAAGTGACATTTAACAGAATCATGTCAACATTTAACGTCCATGTCATCAAGTTACCAAGATAGTAATAATTGAAGGACTAAATAGTTGACGATTATGATAAATGAGGGACTGAGTAGTCTATTTGGATAATTGAGGGACCAAATCGTTAACTCAGTAAAAGATGAGGGACTAAATAGTAGGTTTTTTTTTTAAAAAAATAGCAAAGACTAAAAGGAAAGGAAGACAATGACTGTTGGGAAATCGCGGTGCACGCAGCGGAAGCGAACACAAGGAATATAAAATAAAATTTTAAACCAATAAACAAAGTACACAGCGATTTCTTTCCCAATAGATCCGCTATATGAATCTGTATCGGTATAAGGTCAAGAATTTACCCAAGTCAATGGCTGTTCTTTGCGTCTACGAATTTGAGGAGTCCACTCCAAGTGTGCTCCCTCCACCGGTGATCCACACGAACAGTTTGGTAGATGCCTAGGTGCTAGCCACGTTTACTTCTCCAAGCAAACCGGGAGCCTTATCTACGGTGTTCTTGGATTCAAGAACTCTTCTCAAAATCCAAGATAGATGGCGCCTTTGATCAAGAATGGTGTTCTTGATCTCTCACACAACTCAACTCACAAATCCTAAAACTATTTTAGGGTTTGCGCCACTTTCTCTCTCTAGAAAGTCTAGGGTTGTGTTTTCTCTCACAAACTTTCACCAAGACTCAAAACACTTTTGGACTTGTGAACTTTTGGTGGCTAAGTCGAAATTCCCAAGGTATGAGAG
>QANZ01027320.1:0-18268 GCA_003254925.1 Chamaecrista fasciculata | reverse complement strand
AATCAACCAAACCCGTACTTAGCCCTTATGGCTACCCTGCTACGGGCAACGTTAGACTAAGCCAAAGTCTGACAACTACAACGCCGGAATGATGAAGACCTCAGGTCTTGAGGGCATCGTGACAAGCGTACCAGGAGAAACTAGCTAATGACTCAAACCATGTAGGATTCTCCGGGTTAGTCCAACAACTCGTAACTCCTTACGTAATTGCACCATGACTCTCGTTCCAGCATCTAGTGCATGCATCCCTATGCACCGAGGTCATGCTGGTCTTAGTTCAATTCAAGTTCCCACTCGAATGATCGACCAGGGACAATTTTAGATTAATTATCTTATAATTAATCACGGACTGTTATCACAGTAAACATGCTAATAATGTGATAACCATTAATTTATCTCTATAAATTAATTGATATGTTCACAACATATCTATAAGGTGATTGGCCCTAGGGCATAATCTCCATCAATGATATGACACAATCTGGAGGTTGGATCTGGATGGATGAGATTGGACAAAATTTTAATACTTAGCATATCTCCTCCCTAAAGTAAGTTGGTAACATAGAAACAAACTCTAATGCAAAAGATCAAAATTCCATTTATGTGAGGTAAGATTCTTAATGCCAAAGCAATGCAATGAAGTAGGCTAATTCTTTCAACCATTTTGAAAGGCTGTAGTTTGGGTTTCTAATAAGTTGACTTACTTGCCATGGATATAATTTCCAACAAAAGTCAGGAACTTTCCTTCTTCCCTCTCTATGTTATTTATTTATTTCATAATATTTTTGTTTTGTTCTTTCTTCTCTTTTCTTGATGGAGTGGAATATTTTCTCTATCTTAAAGAGATATTTCTCTTCTCGCTAAATTGAAGTATCTTTCTTTAATAGAGAGTAAGAATTGAAGTTTTTTATGAAGATTTAGTTCCCATATCACATTAGGTTTACAAATTATAATTATCAAGATATGTTTGAAGAGAGAAGATTTAGAATAATCATCTGAGCTCATATTTTACAATTATTTTTGTAGTGATTGGGGTGTTACATCTAATCTAGTTTTATTTTTATTTCTCATCAATGTTTTTTTTGAGGAGCAAACATTTTTAATCTATTGATTATTTATTTAAGTCTTACTAAATCTTTTGTATATATCGCTTTGTGCCTGTTTTATAATGAAATTGCATATTTGAGAATAAAAAAAACAAATGTTTTGGGTGGAGCAAATTTTGTTTCAACGAGTCCAACTAAGATTTCATTGACATCCTTTTATTTTCAATGCCTTTTATTTTTTTATTCACTTGGGCTAATTTTCAATACATACATAACAACAAGCAAGGTTGCCGTTGCAGCCTAATACGGATTGCGGCTACCATTGCAATGGTAATATTGAGGCCACAAGTATAGTTGTAATTTGTAAACCGCAATTTGCAACACTAGAAACAAGTATTTGATATTTTGAGACAAATCCTAATTTACTTTTGGCAACACCTTACAAAATCCAATTTGTTATGTGTAGATATTATTTTACCTCATCAATGTGTAATTAGAGGGTCAACAATATTTATTTTTGGTCAAAGTGTACTTTTGGTCCTATAACTTTTGCTCAGGTCTCAATTTAGTTCCATAACTTTTTTTGTTGAACTTTTAGTCCCATATATTTGCAAAAAGTTTCAGATTTGGTCCCATATAACTTTTGATCCCATATCTTTTGGTCAAGTTGCAGAATTGATTCCATATTTTTGCAAAATGTTTCACTGCTAGTCTCACTTGATCCAAATATATGAGATCAATTTTACACCTGATTCAAACATACGGGACCAATTATGTAACATGACTAAAGGATATAGGACCAATTCTACAACATGACCCAAAGATATGGGACCAAAAATGTAACACGGGATCAAATCTGCAACTTGAGCAAAATATATAGGACCAATAGTGCAACAAAAAAAGTTATGGGATCAAATTAAGACTTTAGCAAAAGTTATGGGACCAAAAGTACACTTTGACTTTTTTTTTTTTTTTATGGTGGCATAACTCATTGTCTATCATGGAAAAACTCTTATTGTGAGAGGATAGATATTATTCACATGATTTGGGAGCTCACATGGAAGAGTATAATTTTTTTTTTATATCACATATTTTTTCCGAGGAATGTAAATATCGTGTTTTGTTAGATAGTTTAAATTTTACAAAAAATGAAATTCCTAAAATAATAAATAAAATTCTGAACTTTGTTATATATAAACTAAAAAAGAAATAAAAAAAAGATGAAATAGAAAAGAAAAAAAGTTTGTTTCTTAATCACAAATGTCACCAAAGAGAAGGACCCGATACATGTTTTTCACCAAAAGACTTTGTTTTCCATCTCTTAACTCTTACAACCAAAAAGGCTTTTCTCATCTACACAATTCTAAAAAACCCAATTTCATATCCTATTTTACAAAACGCAGCACTTCCTTCATATACATACACACACATCATTGAGCAGCAGAGAGAAAGGAGAAAGTACAGAAGGAAAGGAATAGAAAAGAGGAAGGAAGAGACTATCGGGTTGTGAAGTTGCTGGCAAACAAGGTATGTGTGCATCCTTTTTAATCTGAAATGTAATTAATGAATCACTCTTGGTGCTGTTTTCTTGTTGATTGGAATGGTTTTGTTGGATTTCTATTTGGTTGTTTGTGAGATTTTAGAGCTAAAATCTAGCAACATCATGGCAGGGTGGTGCCCACGAACTGTTTGATAAAATGCCCCAATGACATAACTGTATGATAACAAAATAAAAAATTTAAAAAGGTATAGTTCAAATATAATAAGTATAATTTTTTTTTTTGGTATAAACGTAGAATTCATTAAAATTTTACAGTCTAGAGGAACTATATGAAGGAAACTCAACAAACAAAAACAAAACAGTAATTAAATAAATCAGAATGGAATTCAAAATTCAAGCGTAACAAACATAGAAAAAAATATTTTACTTAAAAAAAAAATGTGAATAAGTATGAGAATCCCGGACACTCTTTGATTACCAACAAGCAATGGCATGAAAGCATCGCCATATGAAGGTTTGATGCAGCATCAGTGAAAACCCATTCGTTGAAACATGAGAGAAACTTTGTTTGTTGCACCTAGGACTTCTCATACACTAATGAGTACAATATACTGACACATTTTCTCAATTTTTTTGTTATGTTGTGTTTGGATTAAGTAATTACCTCTAAAAATTATTGTATTCACTTAAATTACTTCATCCAAACACAACATGAACTTGGGTATATATTGCAACTCTATCTTCCTTGTATGTTTGTTATACTTAAACTATTATAAGAGAATACTTCTCTTTCTATTGGGGAAATAGAAGTCGACAAACTCTGCCATTGGATGAATGCAGGTTGCTTTGGACGAGGAAGATTCTGTATTTCACTACTCAACATAGAAATCACAGTGCTCATAGTGGGTCTTTCTCTAGCAAGCTCCTGCACACACAAAAGTCCTATGTGTATGCACCTCAAAATATCCTTCTTTAAGCTTGGATCAAATATTTTAGGATCTATTAATGTTACAATATTCTCTTCATTCCATAGTTTCCAAGCCTATATCAAAATGAAAAGAAAGAGCCATGAGTATAAAACACTAAAAATCTGAAGCTAAGAGTTGCATTAGCAACAAATAATAGAAACTAGGTCAATAAGATGTAGAGACTTACAAATCCTAAAAGGCTTAGAGAATGCTCATCATTAAAAAAGCTAGAGTTTTTTCTTCCACTGACAATCTCTAGTAGTAAAACTCCATAGCTGAAAACATCCGATTTCTCAGAAAATAGTCCTCCCATTACATATTCTGGTGACATATATCCACTGCATTATTAAATAAAAAGAATAAGTTCCTTGAGCTCTTACTATGTTAGTGTTATCTTATAAGGGAATGAATACTTACTATGTGCCAACAATTCTTCTAGTGTTAGCTTGATCTTCCCTTTGTCCAAAAATTCGGGCCATACCAAAATCTGAGATTTTTGGAGTCATATTCTCATCCAGCAAGATATTGCTTGCTTTGAGGTCTCTATGTATAATTTTCAATCTAGAATCTCGGTGAAGATAAAGAATCCCTCGGGCTACTCCTTCAATTATGTCAAAGCACTTATGCCAGTCCAAGTGTTGATGCTCTGGTTGATCTACACGAGCAATAGGAAATATTATATTTGTATTGAACAAAACACTAAAAAAATCAAAACTGACAAGTTTATGAAACTAAAAGATTTAAGGTCATTATTTTTTTCATTTCGAGTATTTATATTGAATGGAGAGAAACCTAAAATTGTCAATTGGCGATTTATACAGAGGTGGAGAAGAGAAAGAATCAGAAGAACTGACCAAAAATATATGCATCCAAACTTTTATTTGGTAGGTACTCATATATCAACATCTTTTCTTCTCGTTCAATACAACAGCCTAGCAGTCTTACAAGATTGCGGTGTTGAAGCTTTGAAATAACGATAACCTCATTCATAAATTCCTCTTGTCCTTGTCCCGATACTTTTGAAAGTCTCTTAACTGCAATGTCTTGACCATCTTGTAGTTTTCCCTAAAATAAAATACAAAGAAACAATAATTATACACAATAGATTTTATTTGGATTTGTTGGGCTTTATTCATGAATAAATATACCTTATAAACTGCACCAAAACCTCCTTCTCCCAGTTTGTTAGACAAGTGAAAGTTGTTTGTTGCTTTTGCAACCTTTTCAAAATCATATGCCAATAGCTCTTGTAGTTTAACTTTTGATAGTTCCCCTATTATGCTGTCACTTGTTTTTCTCTGTTTATGCTTCTCCTCTGGTAATTAACAATGCATTGAATCAGTGACTGAAAAGTGAAAATCTTGAAAAGGATCTTTAGGAAAACTTTAATAACTCATCGCCAAGCATTCTACTGATTTAAATTATAAATGTACATAAAATTTATAACATCATAAAAAAGACTGCATTTGAAGTTATTGAGTTGATCTAAAATGACAAGGTACCTGAATGCTTGGCTATCCTTTTCCATAAAATGTATGCACAGGTCACAATGGTGATGCTTCCTATCACTACAGGAATAACAATGATGACAGTAGCATCTCCTTTTTTTTCTAGAATAAGAAAAAACAAAGGAAGTTAAATCAAATTTCAATCCAAACCCAGAAATATGTTAAAGAAGAAAATTTCAGGTGTTCCAAAAGTACATACCAAGATCTGAATAGGCTAATCGAATACATAGATTGAGTCCTCCTTTTGAGAATTGTTGTATATCAATCAGATTCCCACTCCAAGACATACAACCAATGTCAGAATCATATGAATATGCTGAACAAGAGCAATTTTCCAAGCACTGGCTTTTGCATTTATCTTCCGAAAAAGTTGATAATTCTGCATAATCTGGCACTTTTACATTCTGCAATTTCCAAAACCCATCTTCTTTTCCATTACCAGTATCATTCCCCACTCTCCCACATTGGAGAGCATTTCTTCTTACACAACCACTTGTCCAGTTTTGTCTATTCCATTCTTCTCTATTTCTTGGTTCAAACCCTCTCAAACAACTACATATTGTTGAACTCTCTGGATTGCAACTTCCAAATTCCCCACATTTTCCATAAACATCACAACTTGAATTTTGTGCAAGAGGTCGTACTTGCCACTCCTTCTTAGCTTCATCCCAATTCTTATTCATCAAATTGCCTTCGGAATTCAACACACCTAAACCTTTGATGTCAGAGCCACCAGTTTTTGTGTTGGAATAATAAACAGTCCCGTCCCCGTCAAATATTATATTTCTGCCATTACCATACACTGAATCCGACCAGGGTGACCCGGTAAAGAGTCTGCCATTCCAAGGGCCACTCCGCCAGTACGGGCGAGTCCCGTTCCATATGATGAATTCTGGAATATTTAGTCTTTCAAGACTCACATAGAAATTCCCAGTGGATGGATCAGAAGGACTTTTCCATGATGTAAGCTTCACTCTCTCACCAGTTCTTTGGTTGCTACTAATTTTCATACCGGGCACATATGTATCCGAAGGATGCTCAAAACTCTGCCACATGATGTTTCCTGTAGAGTTATCTTTCAGGACAAGGTTTCCTGAATCCAAAAGCTGGCAAGTAGTTGTTTTAGCTGTGATATTTGAAACATTTGATGACCAAATGATTTGCTTCTGTCCATTCAACACCACAAGATTGCCTTCTTCTGATATTGTAATGACCCCAGAAGAATCCCTCAATGGCTGGTCTCTGTTAGCAATCCATACAACAGCAGATTGAGTGATGTACCAAATTCCAACATAGCGGTTTGTAGAATTTGGAGGGTTGAAGAATCCCAAAGTGAACAAACTTCCATTGGAGCTAACAGTTTCAGGATCCTTGATGAACTGAGACGATGTGATGGTGTCTGTGGCGTTGCCTAATTCAAAAGAGTAGCTGCAAAATATGATGATAACAGAGAAATAAGCTTTTCTGCTACAGAATCCCATTGCAGTGTTGTAAGATTCTTGATGCTAATATGATGGATGCCTTGAAGGAGGCTAATTTCCCGTGAGACTTTTATTCATTTGTATAGTGTTTTTTAGGGAATGGTCAAGTTCATTAAATTGATATTTCGTTTGTGATAAATGAAGAAATAATTGAGAGGCTGATTCAGAGTCCATGGAAAATGAAGATTCCATCCATTCAGTTGTGCCATTTAAAACAACAACAGTTCAAGTACAATACCTGGACTATTTTAGTTGCCTTATTTGACTATTGACCTTCTACTTTTCCAAATAAACAAGATTTGGACTATTGGCCTTTTTAGGCCCTTTTCTACCAAAACAAAAAAAAAAAGAAGATTTGGACTATTAAAATGTTTATTTTTTCTACCAAAAATTTTTAGTAATCTTTACCTTTAAATTTTGCTTAAATTTCTATGAAGTAATTCTTTATTTTCTTTATTTTCAAAATTTGAGAATGATTAAATACAAGACTAAACTTATATAGGATTTCTAATATCATCGTTATAAATTTCTTCAATAAATAGATTACACGAGAAAAAAAAGTATTTACATGATCAACATTTCATAGAAGAGAAAGCATAAACAAAATTATGATTTGAAAAAAATTAGGCCAAAACTTTAAATTGATTCCAAAGATGTAAGAAACTTTTCATAAATTTTTTCTTTAAATATATGAAAAATATGACATTGTCATTGACAGAGAGAAAATATTAGAGCAGTTAAAAATATTCAGATTAAACAATCATTTTCGTTGGTTCTGACTTCTGAGTTCTAACTAATTCTTCACGTTTTTTGCTTCTATTATCATATAAATTATAAACATTGAAACTATTAAAAACAGAAGTCAACATTGAAAGCAACCAAAACAGAGACTTCAATAACAAGTCAGTAACTCAATATATATTACCTTTCATAGAGCTAGGAACTTGTACTTCATAGGATATATTATGGTAATAGACTACAAAAGTACAAAGTCATAATAAAATTTTAGTCAAAACCTTAAATTGGTCTCAAATGTATGGGGTAGATTTCAAATTAATCCAAAAAGTTTCATTTGTTTCAAACTGGTCCTACATGTTTTCATAATTTCTCAAATTGGTCATAAACTATTGAATGTGAATATATTTCTCTCATTTCAAGTTTGAATGTGATGAATCCAGAGTTATGAGTTGTTATTGACAAATACTTTTTCTATCTAATTGGACCAGTCAACAAATGAGGTCAAATAAAATCCTAAAAGTGGGCTTTTTATTTCACGGTCAAACAAGTGAAGTTGGTCATATTTCTCTCGTTTCAAGTCTAAATGCAACGAGTTTGAAACTATGTATCAACTCTTGAAGAGTTCTTTCTTTGCTCAGTTGAAATCGTTAGCAAGTGAAGTCAAAATCGTGTCTCAAAAGTAGGTTTGGGACTATTTCCAAGATTTTTCACTTTTAGTCCCAAACCTATGTTTAGGGTGTGATTTGATCTCGTTTCCTAAATATCTCAACTAAAAAGAGAAAAAACTCTTCAAGAGTTAACACATAGTTCTGAAATCATTGAATTTAGACTTGAAACAAGAAAGATATGACCAATTTCGATTGTTTGACCATGAACTCGATTTGATCTCATTTGTTGACCATCCCAACTGGATAGAGAAACTACTTTTCAAAAGCAACTAGTAGCTCTAGATTCGTTGCATTTGAACTTGAAACAAGAAAAATATGACCACATTAAGTTGTTGGAGATTATGGAGCAAACACAGCGGAAAAGGTAAAATTAAAAATTTTATAATCTCCTCCATATGATCCACTAATTGTGTTTATACCAGTGAGATAAGATGTTTACCTAAATCAAACGGATGCTTGAATCGTTGCAATTCCAAGAAGTCCACAGACTCGTGTCCTTCTTCTGCCGGTGACCCACACGAACAGTTTGGCAGATACTCAGGTGCTAGCCTCCAATCTCTTCTCCAAGAGATTATGGGAATCAATCTACAAATCTTGAAATTTCAAGAACACTTCTTGAGAAATCCAAGAATCAAAGTGACGCACAATTTCAAGAACACTTCTTGAAAAACCAAGAATCAAAGAGGCGCACTAGTATGGAATTTTTCTCAAAAATTCCTCACCAAAACTCAAGAGATGAGCATACTACCAAGAACGAATTTTTTGGCCACTCTTACTCTAGGATTTCGCCTCCTCTTTACTCTCACACACAAATCGCCCCTAAAACCCTAAGTTTAGGGTTAGTTCGAAACTCTCTCCCTTTTCACTTCTTGGGATATGCGACCTCTTATATGTTTTTAAAGAGTCCCCATTCCTCAAATTAGGGAATGTCAAAATCTTGATTATAAGATTACATTAATATTATAATTCAAGATTAAGAGGCAATCTCAATTTAAATTTCAAGATCATATCTTGAAACCTAAATCTAGAATGCACACTTCCCATTGGTTGGAATGAGTCAAGAGGATTTGAATTCTTAATTAAAATATTACATTAATATCTTAACCTAAAATCCAAAATGCATTCTTGAAATTCAAAATGCAAGATCAAATCTTGCATTTGAATCTCCAAGAATTCGCCCCCCTCTTATTTGTTTTATAGGAATTTAATAAATAAGATAACAATCCTAACTCTTAGGAAGTTATAACCAACTTATTAATTTCCTTAACAAATTGAATTAAAATATTACCCTAATATCTTAATTCAAATTTAAATCTTGAATTCAAATTAACAAAATCATATTTCATTAACTAAATTCAAGAGTGAGGCGCCACCTTATCTTGTTCTTCAATATTGGAGAATTTAATAAATCAATAATCCCCTAACTCTTAGGAGACTTAGTCAATTCATTATTCTCTGATATTTTAAATAAGAATTCAATTGTAAATAGATTAATCAAATTAACTATTTAACAATTAATATATTTAAACTTGTCCAACAAATTTAAATATTACAAATGTAGATTTTATTTAAGACAAGACTCTATGTCCTAAGACATTCAACTATGTCTTAAATTGTGTCACTAAAGTGACTCACGAATTAACCTTAATTCGTGTCCCATTACAGTATCTTGATCCTGCTCTTGTGTAACCCAGCAGGCCTCATGTGAAATTGGCAGCAAGCCATCTCTATGACTCACAAGTCGAGAGCGGACTCTAGCAAGCCATCACGACTATCCAAAATACGTGAGTTATCGTTTTAACATCAACGACTTAACCTTAGTACCACCTTGTCATAATCCCTATTGTCACACGATATTTTGGTCATGGATAAGACATGGGAAAGTCATCATTGTAATCCAAACCATAACTTTCTCGATTTCTTGAGTTAGTCCCATTACCCTGTGTGGCCACACATTCCTTGGACAAACTCATCGAGGGGCCCAGTCAAATATCTCTCAACTTAATGAGGGACAAAATTCCTTATTGGTCAACCACATTCCTTAGCACGGCAAACAACTAAACCCGTACCTAGCCTGTATAACTACCCTGTTACGGGCAACGTTGGACTAGGCCAAAGTTCAGCATCTACAGCGCCGAAATAATGAAGACCTCAGGTCTAAGGGCATCGTGACAGGTGTACAAGAGAGACTAGCTCATGACTAAACCCATGCAGGACTCTCCGGGTCGGTCCAGCAACTTGTAACCCATTACATAATTGCACCATGACTCTCGAGAAGCATCACATGCGTGTATCTCTATACACCGAAGTCATGCTGATCTTATTTCATTCACGTTCCCACGTGGATAATCGATCAGGGACAGTTTAGAATAATTATCACATAATTAATCAAGGATTGTTATCATAGTAAACATGCTAATAATATGATAACGACATAATTTATCATTCATAAATCAGTCAAACAATATGTTCATACATATAAAATGATTGGCCCTAGGGCACAATCTCCATCAAACTCCCACTTGCACTAGGTACAATCATTAATCAAATTCCCACTTGCACTAAGTACAATCATTAATCAAACTCCCACTTATCTTATAACAGCTTTCGAAAAGCCCTGTGTCAAGATGGGGAAGGAAGAATGGAAAGAGCTTCGTCTTCTGGCAAATAGAACAAAATAAACTCAAAATTCAAAACTAAACAATTCTAACTAAAACATGGATTTTAACTTCCGAAATGACCTAACTATGGATCTAAACTCTAAATAACTCTAAATTCTTGGAGTTATTACTTATCTGTTGAGAAAAAAGGTAGCTGAGTTTCTGCTCCATTATACTTTCCTTTTTCTCCCCTCTTTTACAACCAATTAAATTTACCAAATATTGTCAAATTTTTATTATTTTCATTGTTAGACGAGTGAAAGTTGTTTGTTGCTTTTGCAACCTTTTCAAAATCATAGGCTAATAGCTCTTGAAGTTTGGCTTTTGATAATTCACCCATATTGCTTTCACGTGTTTTTCTCTGCCTACGCTTCATCTCTGTCAATAAAATTGCAACACAATTAATTAGTGATTGAAAGACATAGAAATGCTTCTCAGGAATAGTGAAGATTTAAATTTAATACCCATATCAAGGTACCTAAATGTATAGCTATCCATTTCCATAAAAAGTATGCACAGGTGAGACTGATGATGGAACCTATTACTACAGAAATAATAATGACGACAGTCTTGTCTTCTTGCCTTTCTACATTGAGAAAAAACAAAGAAAGTTAAATGACAATCCAACTCAAACCCAAAATTGAATTGAATTTCAAGCGATCAAAAAGCACAAATAAGATACCAAGTTCGGAATAGGCTACTCGAATAAATAAATTGAGTCCTCCTTCTGAGAACTGTTGTATGTCTGTCAGAGTCCCACTCCAAGACATACAACAATTGCCAGAATCATATGAATATGCTGAACAAGAGCAATTTTCCAAGCACTGGCTGTTGCATTTGTCTTCCGAAAAAGTTGATAATTCTACAAAATCCCATTGTTGATGCCAAATTGCCAATGCAATGAATGTTTGTGCCTATTTTATTGGGACTTTTTAGGGTCAGTCAATGGCCTTATCATATACAGGTACGTACTCTTACTATACTGTGTGGACATTATACAAGAGAAATGTGGTATAGTTCTTATACTGATAATTATCTTTGCATGTTTGCTGTTAACATATTAGTCAAAATGATGTTTCATTCAAGATAAATGAAGAAAGAAAAAAGAGGCCATATGACGTACGTAAAGGCCATATATTCAACCGTTCCGTATAATGTTGATGACTTTACTAAACAGACTGAAGAGAAGAAGGCTTGGACTATTTTGTTTGTTATATATGACCATTGATTCACCACGTTTCCCAGTAATAAGGTAAAATATTACTTTTTTATTTTTTATTTTTGGGATTGGTTACGAATTTAAAATTTTCACCTATTAAAATGTTGATTTCTTTAGTTTTATTGAATATATATATATATACTAGGGCTTGGCCTGCCCGTTATGTATGTACGTTTGAATTATTTAAAGTTAAAGATTATGTAAAATTTTTATTTTGATAAATGAGTAAGTTTGGGACCAATTTGAAAAATTATAAAAATATGTAAGATTTATCTAAAATAAATAAAATATTTAGGACCAATTTGAATTTACCTCATACATTTAGGATAGATATTGGTATTTTATTCATCTAAAATTAAAGTTAATTTAGAAAAAAAGGAGGACGATCAGAAAGGGGTGGAGCCATATAATATAAGATATATATATATATATATATATATTTCAATTTTTACATATACAAATGTTAAGAGTCATTTAATATAAGTTGCTCATGTCTCAATTTGGTACCATAACATTTTTGTTGCATTTTTGGTCCCATATCTTTTGCTCAAGTTGCATATTTGGTCTTGTATCACTTTTGTTCTCATATCTTTTAGTCTAGTTGCAGGATTGGTCCCATATGTTTGCAAAAAGTTCCACCGTCAATCACATCTGACCCAAAGATATAAAACCAATTATGCACTTGACTCAAAGATATGAAACAAATTCTGCAGACTAAGCAAAAGATATGAGACTAATTCTGCAATCTAACCTAAAGATATAGGACCAAAAGTGCAATACGAGACCAAATCTACAACCTGAGCAAAATATATGGGACCAAAAATACAACAAAAAAAGTTATGGGACCAAATTGAGACCTGAGCAAAATTTATGGGATGAAAAACACACTTTGGCCTTTAATATATTAGAAACTCAAAGCTATTTTGAATTTCAAACTTTTAGTACCATTAAATAGATTTAACATTGAAAAAATAAAATGATAATTTAGTTTCAAAACATGAATTTTTTTTATATTGTCTTTTAAAATAAAACTATATAAAATCTAGTTCCTAAAAATATAATTATAATCAATTTGGTTCCTCTTTAACCTGCAAGTTGAGGTGTAATCAGAACTTAATGCAAATCATAATTTTGTTGACACGAGAGTATAAAAAAGAAGTTATTTTTTATTAAGTTGAGTCAATAATCATGATAGTTTGAAATGAGAGAAGTCATGTGTTATTTGAAACCAGATTAAGTTGAGTCAATAAATCAAAGAAGTTATTTTTTATTAAGTTGACTCAATAACTTCTTTTTTCATCAAACCAGATTTTTAAATTATTTAATTTTTTTGATGATCTAAGTATTATTTTTAGATATTGTTAATAATTTTAGATAATGTTAATTAATTTTTAAGATAGTGCTTGTTAATTTTTTAGATATTGTTAAATTATTAATTTATTTGATAATGTTAATTATTTTTTTGATAGTGTTAATTATTTGTGGATAATGTTACTATTAACTTTAACTTACCCACTTATATCTCTATGGGGGTTGAATAATTATTCCTGGGAAAGTTATGTCCGGAAATATAATTCCCACGACAGTAAAAAAATCTGGTTTGATGAACTAAAATATTTCTATGATTATTTTATGATATTCTAAAAAATGTTGCATTATTGTGTTTGGTTTAACTTTAATAATCTTATATTACTTACATTTTCACATATGCCATTGCCTTATTGTTTTATTTAACACAGATAAATATTTAATTTCAAAAACTTTTTATTTTTTGTCAAAGATAATATTCTTTTTTTTTGGTAGAAGATAATATTCATTTCATAAGAGAAAGGCACAAAGCCTTACACAGAAGATATAACAAGGCTTAAAAATATATAATAAATACAAGCTTGCACTTCAGGAAGCAATTACATGAAGATTGACAAGAATTTAGAGGCAACAAACCTCTTAATCAACCAGTAAATCAGAAGATAAACAACATGCTAAACAAGAAATAAATACTAATATAAATTAACTTTGTTTGTTGCGCTTTGGACTTCTTGATAAACTCATGAGTACAATACTAATATATAAATTTTCTCTTTTCTTTCTCTTAATGAGTTTGGTACTGCAACTATCTCCCTTGTAAGCTTGTAATACTGACAACATTATTAGAGATTACTTCAATTTCAGAGGGAGAAACAGAACTTAATATGCTCTGCCATTGGATGAATGCAGGTTGGTTTGGAAGAGGAAGATTCTGTATTTCACTGCTCAACATAGAAATCACAATACTCATATTGGGCCTCTCTCTAGCAAGCTCTTGCACACATAAAAGTCCTATGTGTATGCACCTCACTATATCCTTCTCTAGCCTTGGATCACATATTTTAGGATCTATTAATGCTACAATATTCTCCTCATTCCATAGTTTCCATGCCTATATTACAATGATAAAGAAAAATACATGAGAATAAGCATTAAAAAGACGTTGAAGCTTAAACTTGCATCAGCAACAAATAATGGAAGCTTGCAAAATAAAATTTAGTGACTTACAAATCCTAAAAGGTTGAAAGAATGCTTGTCGTTGAAAAAGCTGGAGTTTTTTCTTCCACAAACAATCTCTAAAAGTAAAACTCCAAAGCTAAACATATCCGATTTCTCAGAAAATAGTCCTTCCATTGCATACTCTGGTGACATATATCCACTGCATTATTAAATATCAAAATAAGTTCTTTGAACTCTTAGTATGTTATTGTAGTTCTGTACGAGAATGAATACTTACTATGTTCCAACAATTCTTCTAGTGTTAGCTTGATCTTCACTTGGTTTAAAAATACGTGCCATACCAAAATCTGATATTTTAGGTGTCATATTCTCATCTAGCAAAATATTACTTGCTTTTAGGTCTCTATGGATTATTTTTAATCGAGAATCTCTATGAAGATAAAGAATTCCTCGAGCTACTCCTTCAATAATGCCAAAGCGCTTGTGCCAATCTAGCCACTTATGCTCCGGTGGATCTACCCATAACCAAGGAGAAGAGTTATATTTGATGTGTTTTGAAACCTAAAGTTATCATCAATTGGATATCTCACAGATAAAAAGAAGAAAGGATCCAAAGAACCAACCAAAAATGTATGCATCCAAGCTTTTATTTGGCATGTACTCATATATCAGCATCTTTTCTTCTTGTTCAATGCAGCAACCTAGAAGTCTTACGAGATTGCGATGCTGAAGTTTTGAAATAACAATAACTTCATTCATAAATTCCTCGAGTCCTTGTCCAGATATTCTTGAAAGTCTTTTCACTGCTATGTCCTGACCATCTTGTAGTTTACCCTTAAAGAAAATTATAAAAAACAAAAAAAATTATACACAATGACTTTTTGAATTTTATAAGCTTTGGTGAATAAACATACCTTATAAACTGACCCAAAACCTCCTTGCCCCAATTTGTTAGACAAGTGAAAGTTGTTTGTTGCTTTTGCAACCTCTTCAAAATCATATTCTAATAGCTCTTGGAGTTTAGCTTTTGATAGTTCTCCCATAGTGCTGTCACGTGTTTTTCTCTGCCTAAGTTTCATCTCTGTCAATAAATTAACAACACAATGAATCTGTGATTGAAAGGCATGGAAATGCTTCTCCGGATAAAGCACTAACATAAAGCACAAAACATTGTACACATATCAAAGTTGCATTTGTAAATGCCACCAAGTAGAAAGAATAGTGGAGATTTAATTATTTAAATTGTTAAAAAACATATAATTTTTAACTTAAAAAAAATGAATGCATAATTACTGACTTTATCTAATATGGCATGCTACCTGAATGCTTAGCTATCCTTTCCCACAAAAAGCATGCACAAGTGACACTGAGGATGGTTCCTATTACTGCAGAAACAATAATGATGACAGTCGTGTGTCCTTGCTTTTCTATGTTGAGAAAAAAACTAAGAAAGTTAAAAGAAAATTCAATCAAAATCTAATTGAAGAATTAAATTTAAAGAGATTTAAAAGCACAAATAAGATACCAAGATCTGAATTGGCTACTCGAATAAATAGATTGAGTCCTCCTTCTGAGAACTGTTGTATGTCAATCAGACTCCCACTCCAAGACATGCAACCAATGTTAGAATCATATAAATATGCTGTACAAGAGCATTTTTCCAAGCACTGGCTTCTGCATTGTTCTTCATACATAGCTGATAATTCTGCATAATCTGGCACTTTAACATTCTGCAATGTCAAAAACGCATCTTCTTTTCCATTTTCAGTCCCATTTTTCACTCTCTCACACTGCAGAGCTGTTCTTCTAACACAACCACTTGTCCAGTTTTGTGTATTCCATTCTTCTCTATTTCTAGGTTCAAACCCTCTCAAACACTTACATATTGGTGAAGTATCTGAATTGCAACTTCCAAATGCCCCACATGTCCCATAAACCGCACAACTTGAATTATGTGAAATAGATAGTTCTTTCCACTCCTTCTTAGCTTCATCCCATTTCTTACGCAACAAATTTCCTTCGGAATTCAACTTAGTTAAACCTCTAGAGATATCTTCCATAGTGTCCAAAAAGAAAACAGTCCCATCCTCCTCAAATATTATATTTCTTCCATTACCATACGTTGAATTCATCCTGGGTACCCCTGTAAAAATTCGGCCGTTCCAAGGGCCACTCCGCCAATATGGGCGATTCTCATTCCATATGAACAATTCAGGAATATTTAGACGTTCAAGACTTGTATAGAAATTCCCAATGGACGGATCAGATGGACTTTTCCATGATGTTAACTTCATTCTTTCACCTGTTCTTTTGTTGCTGGAAATTTTCATTCTAGGCATGTATGTATCCGAGAGATGCTCGAAACTTTGCCATATGATGTCCCTTGTAGAGTTATCTAGCAGCACAAGATTTCCAGAATCCAAAAGCTGGCAAGTAGTTGTTTTAGCTTTGATATTTGAAACATTTGATGACCAAATGGTTTCCTTGTGTCTATTCAACACCACAAGATTGCCATCTTTTGATATTGTAATGATCCCAGATGAGTCCCTCAATGGCTGGTTTCTGTTAGCTACCCATACAACTGCAGATTTTGCCCTGTACCAAATTCCAACATAGCGGTTTGTAGAATTTGGAGGGTTGAAGAATCCCAAATTGAACAAACTTCTGTTGGAGCTAACAGTTTCAGGATCCTTGATGATGAATTGAGATGATGAACTGGTGTTTGTGGAAGTATCTAATTCAAAAGAGTAGCTGCAGAATATGATGAAAGCAAAGAAGCAAGCTTTTGTGCAAGAGATGAATCCCATTGCTCTGAGATGTAAGATTGTTGATGCCAATGCAATCAATGTTTGTGCCTCTTTCATTGGGACTTTTTCTTCAGGGGGTACAGTGTTATTTGTCCCATAAGATGGCAATGTCAATGGTCATATACGTTGGCCAACCAAGTATTTTTAATTAAATCTTAGCCAAAGTGCACTTTTAGTCCCATAACTTTTGCTCAGGTCTCAATTTGGTCCCATAACTTTTTTGTTGCATCGTCCCATATCTTTTGCTCAAGTTGCAAATTTGATCCCATGTTGCACTTTTGGTCCCATACCTTTGGGTCAAGTTGCAAAATTGGTCTCATATCTTTGTTTTATATTGGTCTTACATGTTTCCATGATGTTTCAAATTGGTCCCAAAAATCTTGAATGTGGTCATATATTTCTCATTTAAAGTTGAAATGCGACAAATCTAGAACTCCGAGTTTTCTTTGACGAGTACTTTGAGACCATCAACAAATGAAATCAATTCGAATCTCAAAAGTGGATAGCTCGTTTCATGGTGAAGCAAGTGAAATTGGTTATATCTGTTTCGTTTCAAGTCCAAATGCAATGAGTTCAAATTATATGAGAACTCTTGGAGAATTCTTTCTTTGCTCAAATAAGATCATTAGTAAATGAGGTCAAATTGCGTCTTGAAGTAGGTTTGGGGCCAATTTGAAACAAATGAACAATAAGGGACCAATTTGAAATCTACCCCATATATAAGGGACCAATTTGAGACTTTGGCCTAAAAAAATAATAAAACTCAATCAAGGTTAAAACTTGAGGAAGAAAAGAAAATGCGATGAGAGGACATGAGGACTTTAAGAAACGAGGCAATAGTAGAGTTTCAATAAATTATGATTGTTCCTTTTCTCTCTCATTTGGGCAAATAAAAAACACTAATCTAATCAGTTTACTTGCCATGCATATAGTAAACTTGTCAATGCTTTGATTTTCTTATCCACTCCGGTTGATTTTTAACATTGCACACAGTATTTTCCTATCCATCCACATCTAATTTATTTTTGGTGAAAGGTACATAATCTGAAGTTTTTTCTTTTTGTAAAATATTGAAAAATATGATATACGAGAATTAACTTCATTATATATTAAGTTATTCCTATGATTATTTTATGATATTCTTAAAAATGTTGCATTATTATGGTTGGTTTAACTTTAATAATC